>CM061245.1:5000-15000 GCA_030848705.1 Heracleum sosnowskyi
TAAACCCTAAACCCTAAACCCTAAACCCTAAACCCTAAACCCTAAACCCTAAACCCTAAACCCTAAACCCTAAACCCTAAACCCTAAACCCTAAACCCTAAACCCTAAACCCTAAACCCTAAACCCTAAACCCTAAACCCTAAACCCTAAACCCTAAACCCTAAACCCTAAACCCTAAACCCTAAACCCTAAACCCTAAACCCTAAACCCTAAACCCTAAACCCTAAACCCTAAACCCTAAACCCTAAACCCTAAACCCTAAACCCTAAACCCTAAACCCTAAACCCTAAACCCTAAACCCTAAACCCTAAACCCTAAACCCTAAACCCTAAACCCTAAACCCTAAACCCTAAACCCTAAACCCTAAACCCTAAACCCTAAACCCTAAACCCTAAACCCTAAACCCTAAACCCTAAACCCTAAACCCTAAACCCTAAACCCTAAACCCTAAACCCTAAACCCTAAACCCTAAACCCTAAACCCTAAACCCTAAACCCTAAACCCTAAACCCTAAACCCTAAACCCTAAACCCTAAACCCTAAACCCTAAACCCTAAACCCTAAACCCTAAACCCTAAACCCTAAACCCTAAACCCTAAACCCTAAACCCTAAACCCTAAACCCTAAACCCTAAACCCTAAACCCTAAACCCTAAACCCTAAACCCTAAACCCTAAACCCTAAACCCTAAACCCTAAACCCTAAACCCTAAACCCTAAACCCTAAACCCTAAACCCTAAACCCTAAACCCTAAACCCTAAACCCTAAACCCTAAACCCTAAACCCTAAACCCTAAACCCTAAACCCTAAACCCTAAACCCTAAACCCTAAACCCTAAACCCTAAACCCTAAACCCTAAACCCTAAACCCTAAACCCTAAACCCTAAACCCTAAACCCTAAACCCTAAACCCTAAACCCTAAACCCTAAACCCTAAACCCTAAACCCTAAACCCTAAACCCTAAACCCTAAACCCTAAACCCTAAACCCTAAACCCTAAACCCTAAACCCTAAACCCTAAACCCTAAACCCTAAACCCTAAACCCTAAACCCTAAACCCTAAACCCTAAACCCTAAACCCTAAACCCTAAACCCTAAACCCTAAACCCTAAACCCTAAACCCTAAACCCTAAACCCTAAACCCTAAACCCTAAACCCTAAACCCTAAACCCTAAACCCTAAACCCTAAACCCTAAACCCTAAACCCTAAACCCTAAACCCTAAACCCTAAACCCTAAACCCTAAACCCTAAACCCTAAACCCTAAACCCTAAACCCTAAACCCTAAACCCTAAACCCTAAACCCTAAACCCTAAACCCTAAACCCTAAACCCTAAACCCTAAACCCTAAACCCTAAACCCTAAACCCTAAACCCTAAACCCTAAACCCTAAACCCTAAACCCTAAACCCTAAACCCTAAACCCTAAACCCTAAACCCTAAACCCTAAACCCTAAACCCTAAACCCTAAACCCTAAACCCTAAACCCTAAACCCTAAACCCTAAACCCTAAACCCTAAACCCTAAACCCTAAACCCTAAACCCTAAACCCTAAACCCTAAACCCTAAACCCTAAACCCTAAACCCTAAACCCTAAACCCTAAACCCTAAACCCTAAACCCTAAACCCTAAACCCTAAACCCTAAACCCTAAACCCTAAACCCTAAACCCTAAACCCTAAACCCTAAACCCTAAACCCTAAACCCTAAACCCTAAACCCTAAACCCTAAACCCTAAACCCTAAACCCTAAACCCTAAACCCTAAACCCTAAACCCTAAACCCTAAACCCTAAACCCTAAACCCTAAACCCTAAACCCTAAACCCTAAACCCTAAACCCTAAACCCTAAACCCTAAACCCTAAACCCTAAACCCTAAACCCTAAACCCTAAACCCTAAACCCTAAACCCTAAACCCTAAACCCTAAACCCTAAACCCTAAACCCTAAACCCTAAACCCTAAACCCTAAACCCTAAACCCTAAACCCTAAACCCTAAACCCTAAACCCTAAACCCTAAACCCTAAACCCTAAACCCTAAACCCTAAACCCTAAACCCTAAACCCTAAACCCTAAACCCTAAACCCTAAACCCTAAACCCTAAACCCTAAACCCTAAACCCTAAACCCTAAACCCTAAACCCTAAACCCTAAACCCTAAACCCTAAACCCTAAACCCTAAACCCTAAACCCTAAACCCTAAACCCTAAACCCTAAACCCTAAACCCTAAACCCTAAACCCTAAACCCTAAACCCTAAACCCTAAACCCTAAACCCTAAACCCTAAACCCTAAACCCTAAACCCTAAACCCTAAACCCTAAACCCTAAACCCTAAACCCTAAACCCTAAACCCTAAACCCTAAACCCTAAACCCTAAACCCTAAACCCTAAACCCTAAACCCTAAACCCTAAACCCTAAACCCTAAACCCTAAACCCTAAACCCTAAACCCTAAACCCTAAACCCTAAACCCTAAACCCTAAACCCTAAACCCTAAACCCTAAACCCTAAACCCTAAACCCTAAACCCTAAACCCTAAACCCTAAACCCTAAACCCTAAACCCTAAACCCTAAACCCTAAACCCTAAACCCTAAACCCTAAACCCTAAACCCTAAACCCTAAACCCTAAACCCTAAACCCTAAACCCTAAACCCTAAACCCTAAACCCTAAACCCTAAACCCTAAACCCTAAACCCTAAACCCTAAACCCTAAACCCTAAACCCTAAACCCTAAACCCTAAACCCTAAACCCTAAACCCTAAACCCTAAACCCTAAACCCTAAACCCTAAACCCTAAACCCTAAACCCTAAACCCTAAACCCTAAACCCTAAACCCTAAACCCTAAACCCTAAACCCTAAACCCTAAACCCTAAACCCTAAACCCTAAACCCTAAACCCTAAACCCTAAACCCTAAACCCTAAACCCTAAACCCTAAACCCTAAACCCTAAACCCTAAACCCTAAACCCTAAACCCTAAACCCTAAACCCTAAACCCTAAACCCTAAACCCTAAACCCTAAACCCTAAACCCTAAACCCTAAACCCTAAACCCTAAACCCTAAACCCTAAACCCTAAACCCTAAACCCTAAACCCTAAACCCTAAACCCTAAACCCTAAACCCTAAACCCTAAACCCTAAACCCTAAACCCTAAACCCTAAACCCTAAACCCTAAACCCTAAACCCTAAACCCTAAACCCTAAACCCTAAACCCTAAACCCTAAACCCTAAACCCTAAACCCTAAACCCTATAACCCTAAACCCTAAACCCTAAACCCTAAACCCTAAACCCTAAACCCTAAACCCTAAACCCTAAACCCTAAACCCTAAACCCTAAACCCTAAACCCTAAACCCTAAACCCTAAACCCTAAACCCTAAACCCTAAACCCTAAACCCTAAACCCTAAACCCTAAACCCTAAACCCTAAACCCTAAACCCTAAACCCTAAACCCTAAACCCTAAACCCTAAACCCTAAACCCTAAACCCTAAACCCTAAACCCTAAACCCTAAACCCTAAACCCTAAACCCTAAACCCTAAACCCTAAACCCTAAACCCTAAACCCTAAACCCTAAACCCTAAACCCTAAACCCTAAACCCTAAACCCTAAACCCTAAACCCTAAACCCTAAACCCTAAACCCTAAACCCTAAACCCTAAACCCTAAACCCTAAACCCTAAACCCTAAACCCTAAACCCTAAACCCTAAACCCTAAACCCTAAACCCTAAACCCTAAACCCTAAACCCTAAACCCTAAACCCTAAACCCTAAACCCTAAACCCTAAACCCTAAACCCTAAACCCTAAACCCTAAACCCTAAACCCTAAACCCTAAACCCTAAACCCTAAACCCTAAACCCTAAACCCTAAACCCTAAACCCTAAACCCTAAACCCTAAACCCTAAACCCTAAACCCTAAACCCTAAACCCTAAACCCTAAACCCTAAACCCTAAACCCTAAACCCTAAACCCTAAACCCTAAACCCTAAACCCTAAACCCTAAACCCTAAACCCTAAACCCTAAACCCTAAACCCTAAACCCTAAACCCTAAACCCTAAACCCTAAACCCTAAACCCTAAACCCTAAACCCTAAACCCTAAACCCTAAACCCTAAACCCTAAACCCTAAACCCTAAACCCTAAACCCTAAACCCTAAACCCTAAACCCTAAACCCTAAACCCTAAACCCTAAACCCTAAACCCTAAACCCTAAACCCTAAACCCTAAACCCTAAACCCTAAACCCTAAACCCTAAACCCTAAACCCTAAACCCTAAACCCTAAACCCTAAACCCTAAACCCTAAACCCTAAACCCTAAACCCTAAACCCTAAACCCTAAACCCTAAACCCTAAACCCTAAACCCTAAACCCTAAACCCTAAACCCTAAACCCTAAACCCTAAACCCTAAACCCTAAACCCTAAACCCTAAACCCTAAACCCTAAACCCTAAACCCTAAACCCTAAACCCTAAACCCTAAACCCTAAACCCTAAACCCTAAACCCTAAACCCTAAACCCTAAACCCTAAACCCTAAACCCTAAACCCTAAACCCTAAACCCTAAACCCTAAACCCTAAACCCTAAACCCTAAACCCTAAACCCTAAACCCTAAACCCTAAACCCTAAACCCTAAACCCTAAACCCTAAACCCTAAACCCTAAACCCTAAACCCTAAACCCTAAACCCTAAACCCTAAACCCTAAACCCTAAACCCTAAACCCTAAACCCTAAACCCTAAACCCTAAACCCTAAACCCTAAACCCTAAACCCTAAACCCTAAACCCTAAACCCTAAACCCTAAACCCTAAACCCTAAACCCTAAACCCTAAACCCTAAACCCTAAACCCTAAACCCTAAACCCTAAACCCTAAACCCTAAACCCTAAACCCTAAACCCTAAACCCTAAACCCTAAACCCTAAACCCTAAACCCTAAACCCTAAACCCTAAACCCTAAACCCTAAACCCTAAACCCTAAACCCTAAACCCTAAACCCTAAACCCTAAACCCTAAACCCTAAACCCTAAACCCTAAACCCTAAACCCTAAACCCTAAACCCTAAACCCTAAACCCTAAACCCTAAACCCTAAACCCTAAACCCTAAACCCTAAACCCTAAACCCTAAACCCTAAACCCTAAACCCTAAACCCTAAACCCTAAACCCTAAACCCTAAACCCTAAACCCTAAACCCTAAACCCTAAACCCTAAACCCTAAACCCTAAACCCTAAACCCTAAACCCTAAACCCTAAACCCTAAACCCTAAACCCTAAACCCTAAACCCTAAACCCTAAACCCTAAACCCTAAACCCTAAACCCTAAACCCTAAACCCTAAACCCTAAACCCTAAACCCTAAACCCTAAACCCTAAACCCTAAACCCTAAACCCTAAACCCTAAACCCTAAACCCTAAACCCTAAACCCTAAACCCTAAACCCTAAACCCTAAACCCTAAACCCTAAACCCTAAACCCTAAACCCTAAACCCTAAACCCTAAACCCTAAACCCTAAACCCTAAACCCTAAACCCTAAACCCTAAACCCTAAACCCTAAACCCTAAACCCTAAACCCTAAACCCTAAACCCTAAACCCTAAACCCTAAACCCTAAACCCTAAACCCTAAACCCTAAACCCTAAACCCTAAACCCTAAACCCTAAACCCTAAACCCTAAACCCTAAACCCTAAACCCTAAACCCTAAACCCTAAACCCTAAACCCTAAACCCTAAACCCTAAACCCTAAACCCTAAACCCTAAACCCTAAACCCTAAACCCTAAACCCTAAACCCTAAACCCTAAACCCTAAACCCTAAACCCTAAACCCTAAACCCTAAACCCTAAACCCTAAACCCTAAACCCTAAACCCTAAACCCTAAACCCTAAACCCTAAACCCTAAACCCTAAACCCTAAACCCTAAACCCTAAACCCTAAACCCTAAACCCTAAACCCTAAACCCTAAACCCTAAACCCTAAACCCTAAACCCTAAACCCTAAACCCTAAACCCTAAACCCTAAACCCTAAACCCTAAACCCTAAACCCTAAACCCTAAACCCTAAACCCTAAACCCTAAACCCTAAACCCTAAACCCTAAACCCTAAACCCTAAACCCTAAACCCTAAACCCTAAACCCTAAACCCTAAACCCTAAACCCTAAACCCTAAACCCTAAACCCTAAACCCTAAACCCTAAACCCTAAACCCTAAACCCTAAACCCTAAACCCTAAACCCTAAACCCTAAACCCTAAACCCTAAACCCTAAACCCTAAACCCTAAACCCTAAACCCTAAACCCTAAACCCTAAACCCTAAACCCTAAACCCTAAACCCTAAACCCTAAACCCTAAACCCTAAACCCTAAACCCTAAACCCTAAACCCTAAACCCTAAACCCTAAACCCTAAACCCTAAACCCTAAACCCTAAACCCTAAACCCTAAACCCTAAACCCTAAACCCTAAACCCTAAACCCTAAACCCTAAACCCTAAACCCTAAACCCTAAACCCTAAACCCTAAACCCTAAACCCTAAACCCTAAACCCTAAACCCTAAACCCTAAACCCTAAACCCTAAACCCTAAACCCTAAACCCTAAACCCTAAACCCTAAACCCTAAACCCTAAACCCTAAACCCTAAACCCTAAACCCTAAACCCTAAACCCTAAACCCTAAACCCTAAACCCTAAACCCTAAACCCTAAACCCTAAACCCTAAACCCTAAACCCTAAACCCTAAACCCTAAACCCTAAACCCTAAACCCTAAACCCTAAACCCTAAACCCTAAACCCTAAACCCTAAACCCTAAACCCTAAACCCTAAACCCTAAACCCTAAACCCTAAACCCTAAACCCTAAACCCTAAACCCTAAACCCTAAACCCTAAACCCTAAACCCTAAACCCTAAACCCTAAACCCTAAACCCTAAACCCTAAACCCTAAACCCTAAACCCTAAACCCTAAACCCTAAACCCTAAACCCTAAACCCTAAACCCTAAACCCTAAACCCTAAACCCTAAACCCTAAACCCTAAACCCTAAACCCTAAACCCTAAACCCTAAACCCTAAACCCTAAACCCTAAACCCTAAACCCTAAACCCTAAACCCTAAACCCTAAACCCTAAACCCTAAACCCTAAACCCTAAACCCTAAACCCTAAACCCTAAACCCTAAACCCTAAACCCTAAACCCTAAACCCTAAACCCTAAACCCTAAACCCTAAACCCTAAACCCTAAACCCTAAACCCTAAACCCTAAACCCTAAACCCTAAACCCTAAACCCTAAACCCTAAACCCTAAACCCTAAACCCTAAACCCTAAACCCTAAACCCTAAACCCTAAACCCTAAACCCTAAACCCTAAACCCTAAACCCTAAACCCTAAACCCTAAACCCTAAACCCTAAACCCTAAACCCTAAACCCTAAACCCTAAACCCTAAACCCTAAACCCTAAACCCTAAACCCTAAACCCTAAACCCTAAACCCTAAACCCTAAACCCTAAACCCTAAACCCTAAACCCTAAACCCTAAACCCTAAACCCTAAACCCTAAACCCTAAACCCTAAACCCTAAACCCTAAACCCTAAACCCTAAACCCTAAACCCTAAACCCTAAACCCTAAACCCTAAACCCTAAACCCTAAACCCTAAACCCTAAACCCTAAACCCTAAACCCTAAACCCTAAACCCTAAACCCTAAACCCTAAACCCTAAACCCTAAACCCTAAACCCTAAACCCTAAACCCTAAACCCTAAACCCTAAACCCTAAACCCTAAACCCTAAACCCTAAACCCTAAACCCTAAACCCTAAACCCTAAACCCTAAACCCTAAACCCTAAACCCTAAACCCTAAACCCTAAACCCTAAACCCTAAACCCTAAACCCTAAACCCTAAACCCTAAACCCTAAACCCTAAACCCTAAACCCTAAACCCTAAACCCTAAACCCTAAACCCTAAACCCTAAACCCTAAACCCTAAACCCTAAACCCTAAACCCTAAACCCTAAACCCTAAACCCTAAACCCTAAACCCTAAACCCTAAACCCTAAACCCTAAACCCTAAACCCTAAACCCTAAACCCTAAACCCTAAACCCTAAACCCTAAACCCTAAACCCTAAACCCTAAACCCTAAACCCTAAACCCTAAACCCTAAACCCTAAACCCTAAACCCTAAACCCTAAACCCTAAACCCTAAACCCTAAACCCTAAACCCTAAACCCTAAACCCTAAACCCTAAACCCTAAACCCTAAACCCTAAACCCTAAACCCTAAACCCTAAACCCTAAACCCTAAACCCTAAACCCTAAACCCTAAACCCTAAACCCTAAACCCTAAACCCTAAACCCTAAACCCTAAACCCTAAACCCTAAACCCTAAACCCTAAACCCTAAACCCTAAACCCTAAACCCTAAACCCTAAACCCTAAACCCTAAACCCTAAACCCTAAACCCTAAACCCTAAACCCTAAACCCTAAACCCTAAACCCTAAACCCTAAACCCTAAACCCTAAACCCTAAACCCTAAACCCTAAACCCTAAACCCTAAACCCTAAACCCTAAACCCTAAACCCTAAACCCTAAACCCTAAACCCTAAACCCTAAACCCTAAACCCTAAACCCTAAACCCTAAACCCTAAACCCTAAACCCTAAACCCTAAACCCTAAACCCTAAACCCTAAACCCTAAACCCTAAACCCTAAACCCTAAACCCTAAACCCTAAACCCTAAACCCTAAACCCTAAACCCTAAACCCTAAACCCTAAACCCTAAACCCTAAACCCTAAACCCTAAACCCTAAACCCTAAACCCTAAACCCTAAACCCTAAACCCTAAACCCTAAACCCTAAACCCTAAACCCTAAACCCTAAACCCTAAACCCTAAACCCTAAACCCTAAACCCTAAACCCTAAACCCTAAACCCTAAACCCTAAACCCTAAACCCTAAACCCTAAACCCTAAACCCTAAACCCTAAACCCTAAACCCTAAACCCTAAACCCTAAACCCTAAACCCTAAACCCTAAACCCTAAACCCTAAACCCTAAACCCTAAACCCTAAACCCTAAACCCTAAACCCTAAACCCTAAACCCTAAACCCTAAACCCTAAACCCTAAACCCTAAACCCTAAACCCTAAACCCTAAACCCTAAACCCTAAACCCTAAACCCTAAACCCTAAACCCTAAACCCTAAACCCTAAACCCTAAACCCTAAACCCTAAACCCTAAACCCTAAACCCTAAACCCTAAACCCTAAACCCTAAACCCTAAACCCTAAACCCTAAACCCTAAACCCTAAACCCTAAACCCTAAACCCTAAACCCTAAACCCTAAACCCTAAACCCTAAACCCTAAACCCTAAACCCTAAACCCTAAACCCTAAACCCTAAACCCTAAACCCTAAACCCTAAACCCTAAACCCTAAACCCTAAACCCTAAACCCTAAACCCTAAACCCTAAACCCTAAACCCTAAACCCTAAACCCTAAACCCTAAACCCTAAACCCTAAACCCTAAACCCTAAACCCTAAACCCTAAACCCTAAACCCTAAACCCTAAACCCTAAACCCTAAACCCTAAACCCTAAACCCTAAACCCTAAACCCTAAACCCTAAACCCTAAACCCTAAACCCTAAACCCTAAACCCTAAACCCTAAACCCTAAACCCTAAACCCTAAACCCTAAACCCTAAACCCTAAACCCTAAACCCTAAACCCTAAACCCTAAACCCTAAACCCTAAACCCTAAACCCTAAACCCTAAACCCTAAACCCTAAACCCTAAACCCTAAACCCTAAACCCTAAACCCTAAACCCTAAACCCTAAACCCTAAACCCTAAACCCTAAACCCTAAACCCTAAACCCTAAACCCTAAACCCTAAACCCTAAACCCTAAACCCTAAACCCTAAACCCTAAACCCTAAACCCTAAACCCTAAACCCTAAACCCTAAACCCTAAACCCTAAACCCTAAACCCTAAACCCTAAACCCTAAACCCTAAACCCTAAACCCTAAACCCTAAACCCTAA